>JAPVLO010000114.1:2357500-2402500 GCA_027257055.1 Cephalopachus bancanus
AAAGTCCAGATCTTTTACCTCAAAGTAGTATAGATTCTGCAAAGTGATTTGCATTATGGAACATCCAGAGAAATCAAATTGAGGTGTTGATTTCACCTTAACTTACACTTTTGTTTAGCTTTTCTGCTTCCTCCGCCATCCCCTTATCAGAGTCTTAATAAATCACTTGCTCTTGAATCCACAGCTAAGGGGAACTCAAACTAAGATCCTCTTATTTGTCTCTTTTGCTCCAGACACATAAATGTCCTTGCTCTTCCTTACACCTGCACCATTCCCCACCCTCTGGGACTTGTAGATATTTTTCTTTCATTTTTTCCCATGTCCACATGGTTCACACCTTTACTTCCTTTGAGTTTCCATTCAAATATCATCTAATCAGGGAGGTCTTCCATGACCACCTTATATTCTCTACATCATCCCAATCCATATTATTTTCCTCTTACTATTCTATTCTCCAAAGTATTCATCTTTATCTGCTTTATATTTTCCAGTTAATTATGTTCCACACCAGGATATAGATTCCATGTGGAATAACAACTTTGTCTTTCTTCCCCAGTTATATTCTAGCACATGGTACAAGAGCTTCAACACATAATAGGTTTTCATCACATACTTTCAAATGAAATGTACAAATGAATAACTATGTAAATCAAAACTACACAATGAACTGAATAAAATGTTCATTCTATAATTAAGAATTTTGTTACCTGTCTAACGTCCAAAATGAAATAAATTCTATAGGAATGATTACTAATAAATTTCTGAACCCGTTGTGCTCTAACAGCTTATTACAAAAATAATTATCTTTGTTGATGACCTGATCAGCAGCACATGCTATAGAATGCTGCCTTAATCAAGCTTGGTAGAAGCTGTATGGATATACTGTATAGCAGTTTATGAAATCAAAATTTCTGATAATATTACTGAACAATATTTACATTCTCTGCCAGAAACCTGCCAATAAGTTGAACATATTTATTGAGGATAAAATACACTGTATAGGGGTCTTCTCATGAAACTGCACTGTTAAGAGAATAAAAACCTGTGTGACAGGATAAAATAACCTTCAGAATTAAATTCCAATACAAGGAAATGAAAGACAGTAAAACTTTCTCAGTAGTTTTATGGGAATGAGCAAGCTTGGAAGAAAATGAGCTGTAAAGATAATGCTGAGGTGGTAAATGCATTAATAAATTAAAAGAGAAAGAGAATCAAAACATGAAATCAAGAGTGAATTTGAAAGGTAATTTGATCAGAACTTCAGGAAAGACAGTTGGAGACAGAAGGCTGCTGGAGAAAGCTCTGAAGGCTGACTGCAGCGCTGGGTACACATTATCCTTTCCCGTGATTTTTTTTTTTTTTGTCCTGAATAGACAGACGCCCTCTGTCCCTGGTTTTACTGTCTCTTGAGAACATTGATAACTGTATGGAAACTTGCAGTGAAGTTGAGCCAAGTTCTTTCCAAGAGACACATAGTGAGATGGAGTCAGGCTGTCTGTCCATTATTATCCACAATGTGAAAGGCTAAGTTTTAATCTGAACAAGGAGCTTATGACTGAAAGTATATCACTATATTGGCGTATCATATTGACTTTCTAATAATGTTCTAAAGCCAGTTGAGTAAGAGAGAGAAAATGCCACTGGGTACAAATTGTGGCATCAATTCTCTGCCAGACTGATCAATTGGATTTATATATTACCTCCAGCTACAATCTTAAAATCTATAGTTTTACTCTCTCTTCAGCGCACGGCTCACAGTTTAAATAATTGCAGATTCAAATGAATTTTAAAAGGATCGAACAGGGCTTAAATTAAAAATGTGTGAACATTGTTGTTTTAACCACTCTTAATTATTTACTAATTTAACTCAATGTATTTACTTGTTTTCCTCTCTCTCTTTGTTCTTTCTTTTTCTAATTTCTCTAAGATAAACATTCCACAGAGTTTCTATATTCAGCCTTCAAATGATTTCTAACTATTTTAATCAATAAAAGAAATATAATATGTATATATAGATTTTTAGATGCATTAAACTGGATCATCAAAAACTATCAGAAGTTCTGAATTACAAATCCTATGTCTTCAATCCTAACTACTTCTTTCTTATAATATTTTAAAATCCATTCATTACACATCAATGTTGTATAAGGAAAATAAAAAATACATTTACTTAAAAATGCTTCCAGCAGAATACTAAACACTGTAGCCTTTTCTGCATAAAATCTTAGCACAGAATTGCAAAGCTCAGACAGTAACCCAAAACATAATACCACTTGCAGGAAATTCAGCACATATTAGAGAAATTAGGCAAAAGCAAATGATACAAAGATTATTTACATTTTGCATATTAAGAAAAATTACTTAAGAAGCATATTTTTCTAGAAAAATATAAAAAGTGAACAAAGTTAAATTACTTCAAATGCTGAGTTTTGATAACTTCATATGTTGTAATTTAAATGTATGTTATTTAAAATTATAAAATTAATGAACCATATTTACTGAATATTCACTAGGAAATATGCTGTCATTAACATATGTTCATTTAATTTGCTTTGATGAACACTCAGGTTAGAAGTTATTATTCTCACTTTACATAGCTGAAAATACAGACCTGAGGAGGATAGTTTTTTACTTGAGGTGGGAGGCTGAACTAACATAAAAGACACTACTCCTCAATAAATACTTAGAAATATTAGAAAAATTATAGCAAACGCTACTTAAGTAGGCAATCAACTACAAAAGAAAGTTGAATCCACAATGAACGGAACGCAAAATCTCAATAATACAGTGACTCAAAACTGAAATCAAAATGCCTCAAAACTGAAGTAAAAATGCCTTAGTGGAGTCCCAGAATCAGATACAGAATTTAGAATTCTAAATCTCTAATGGGTAGGAAGTTTATGCCACAAACCTGTAGAATCATGAATTTGATCTATTTATATTACCTTATCTATAACACAAGATCTAAAATAATTAAAAGTAAAACTACCTATCAACTTCCTGTGGCCCTGAGAAAATATATATAGACACAAGGAAAAATACTATAGATCCTTCAGGTTGGTCCACATCCTGTTGTAAGATCCAAACAAAATACTACTGACTGGGTGGTTTAAGCAACATTTATTTTATAACAGTTTTGGAGGCTGGAAGTCTAAAACTAATGTGGCAGCAGAGTTGTTTTCTGGTAAGTCCTCTCCTCTGCTTGCAGATAGCACTTCCTCTCTGTGTCAGCACGCAGTCTTTTCTTTGTGTGTGTGTCAGAGAAAGAAAGAACTCTAGTGTCTTTTCTTCTTTTTATACAGACACCAGTTTTATTGAGTTAGAAATGCATCTTATGACTTCATTTAATTTTAATTACCTTTTTAAAAAAATTATATCTTCAAATGCAGTCATATTGGGTATTAGAGTTTTAAGATATGAATTTTTAGGGAATGCAATTCAGTCCATAATGCTTCTTAAAATTAAAAACAAACAAATTCAACAAATCGGTGACCTGAAACATAGACTTGAATATAACACCAACCACACAGAACAAAAGGATAAGAAATAGACATTATTAAAAAGTTGTAAAAAGACATGAATTTGCTTTTAATATTTTGTCTTTCCTATTAATGTTCTGCGCTTTCACTGTTATGTGAAATACTTATTTCAAAAGTATCTTCACTTTATTATTTCCATTGATTCTAATGAAAATATACTGGTAAAGTTATGCCTTCCATGTTTCTTGTTTACCAAGCAATTGAAGCAACATCTTTTAATAAACAAGTAAATGTTCAGAAATTCGTGGAGGACCATATCTTAATAACAAAGCTAAACTTGAAATAGAATATTATTACAGTCTTGATCTAAAAATGCTTAAAAACAAATATTTAAAGAAATAGGCTAGTTGACACATAACTTCTTTTTAAAACAAACTTTAATGTTAGAAAAAGAAAGACAAAGTCTGAACATACAATAATGTACCATCCAGTCAAAAATTAGTAGAAATGAGAGAGAATTTTGTGAAGATGGAAGAGTAGGAGGCACCAAGGAGATGTCTCTTCATTTAGATAATAATTGCACTGGCAGAATCTGTCTGAAGTAACAAATTTTGGAACTCAGGAATCTATTAAAGCATTGCAACTTTCAGGAAAAGACTTACATGGTAAATTGTAGTTATTTTTGGCCAATTTCAGTTTCTTTTTCAACAGCACCTACCTATCCCTCACCCTCTGGTCTCTTGACAACAGTTCTGCATGTGTTCCTGGAGCAATTTGCACATAACTTGCAGGAGTTAGAATGGGTGTGATGGTTAATTTTATGTGTCAGCTTGAAGGGTTATGAGATACTCAGATTTTTGTTCAAATATTATTCTGAGTGTTTCTATGAGGGTGTTTGGAATTAGAAAAACATTTAAACTGGCAGACTAAGAAAAGCAGATTGCCTTCCTTAATGGGAGTGAACATTACCCAATAAGCTGAAAGCCTGAGTAGAATAAAAATGCTGACCCTTCTCTAGTGAAAAATAATTGTACCTGCCTGTCTTCAAATGAAACACTGGGTCTTGAACTAGCCTACTCATCTTGTAGATTTTAGGACTTGTCAGACTCTATAATTTTGATTCTGTTTCTGGGGAACCCTAACTAATACAGTTGGCAACAAGGAGACTGATCTTCAAATATCAATGATCTGTCTCTAATTATTGTATTCTGATTTTATATTTCTGATCATGGAGTTGCAGTTAAAGAGGCAAACAGTTATTTGTGTCACATCCCCTTGTTGCAAGACCTTGCCATTTGACTGAAGCAAGCTCTAGAGATTTAAAGGGCTGATGCTTTATTCCCCCTTTTTTCATTTTTGCTTTTTTTTCCTTCTGGGAGTCAGTAATTAAAGATTCAAAAGCAATGGCATGCAGAGATAATTAGAAGATCACCACACATGCTCAAAGAAATACCCTAGAGGGCCTCAGAAAATACCCTAGAAGGCCTCAGGTTTACACTTTGATCTTCAGCATAAGGATAGTCTATAACAATAAAAACACAATAAAAGAAAAAGAAGCAAACTAGAAAAGAGAGAATACCTGATGATCAGAGTTACAAAATTTAAAATGTAATCTCCAATTTTCAAGAAATAAAATTACAAAGCATGCAAAATATGGAAAAGTATAGCCAATTGAAAGCAAAAATATAAACCAACAGAAACTGTTCTTGAACAAGACCAGATGGCAGAGTTACCAAAGACTTTAAAACAACAAACTTAAAGATGCTCAAAGATCTAAAAGATTATGTAGAAAAAGTCAAGAAAACTGATATATGAGTAAAATGGAAATATAACTTAAAATGTATTAAAACCTTTGAGAAAAAAATTCTAGAGCAAAAAAAAATACAATAGCTAAAAGGAAAACTTTACTAGTGGAATTCAAAAGAAAATATGATCTGGCAAGAGAAAAAAACTGGCAAACATAAAGATAGAATAAATAAAATTATAAAGTCTGAAGAACAACAAAAAAAAAGAATCATGGAATGAAAATGAACAAACTCTAAGCTACTCATAGAACATCATGAAATAATCATCCGCAATGTGAGAATTCCAAAAAAAAAAAAGAAAGTGGAAGAGAGATTATTTGAATAAATAATAGGCATGAATGTAGACTTTCAGTGAACTCCAGATAGAATGAATGCAAAGAGACCCACACTGAGACACGTTACAATTAAACTGCTGAAAGGTAAAGACAAAAAAGCAGCAAGAGAGAAGTAACTGATAAGATACAAATTATTATTATTTCAATAAATAATCAGCAGAGTTCTTATTCTTAATATAATTCTTAGCCGATTACTCACCAGAAACTTTGGAAGCCAGAGGACAATGGGATAATAGGTTCAAACTGTTAAAACAAAACAAAACTCTGTCTATCAAGAATCTTGCTTTGAACCAAGACGGAGAGGGAACCAGTGGGAGTGTAGAGCCTCCTCAAAAGTGAGTGTCCATAAAGACAGTCTGCATACCTGGGGATGTGCAAGTGGGTGAGTGAAAGTCTGTCTGAGAGGGGACTTGGTATTAAGCATGCAGGGTTCCCCTCCAGAGGTGGCTACAACCCGCCACTACTCTGAGACTAGAGTCACTGGCATGCAGAATTGTCCGTTATTCTCAGGGGTCTCTTGGGAGGAGGCAGCAAACATCAGCTGCTTCTCAGTGCCTGGTACCTGGCCCATGCTACCACCTGGGGCAGCACTTTGGCACTGGCAGCTGAACCATGGAGCAGGCCAGTGGAGGATCTGGTGCTGAATCCTGCAGCCAGGAAAGAGATGCCGACTGCCACCATTTTCTCTGTCCCAGACCGGGGAGAGATCTGCCGTTGACCCACCCAACTCTGTTCAGTCTCCAACCTAAGACCTGGAGGCAATCTCCACACCCCTCTGGGATCCACCATCGCTGGCCCAGAGAGGAAACTTCAGGAGTGGACACGGAGAGACAGATGCCCCACCCCCAAGCTAGACCAGGCACATACATGACTGATCTGAGTGGGAAACTTGGCAGCAACAGCAGTCAATTGAGGTGAGTCTGGATCTGACTCATCCTCCTCCCGGAGCAGTCTGTGAGGCATCGGACCCGCTGATAGCAACCCAATTGGTCAGTGCTGAAAGAGGAGGGCAGAGGCTAGAGACTCCAGGTCCCCCTACCACAGCAGCAGCCAAAGTGGGACCTGACAGTAAAAAGAAAAATAAAAGGCAGGTTTGCGAACGCCTGGGCAACTTGGCAAGACCACATCTCTACAATAAAAAAACAAAAGCAAAAACCACCGGGGGTGAGAGCGTTCGCCTATAGTTCCAGCTACTTGGAAGACTGGAGCAGAAGGATCACCTGAGACCAAGCAGATGGAGGCTGGGATGGCCACGAGCGTGCCCACTGTACTCCATCCTGGTCACAGAGGGAGCGCTTTTATTTATTTATTTCTGTTTTTGTTTGTTTTTATGTTTTTTGGGTTTTTTTTTTAAGTTTTTTAAGTTTTTCTGTTTGTGTATGGGTATTTTTGAGGGTGAGTGAATCATCAGGAGGTTTTTTTGTTTGTTTCTTTGTTTACTCATTAGTTGGCAGGCATGTTTGTTTTCCTTCTTCTCTCCCTTCATCTTTCATTTGTATCTCATCTTCCTTTTTTTCATTCTTTTCCATTTTTGTATCTCATTTTGCTCTCAAGGGGCATACAAATGACCTCACACTATGGACAGATTGTAAGGTGGAGGGAAGCGAGTTTCAGGAGGCCCACACACCAGACAGCAGATACTGATCTGCCAATAGCTTCTGAACCACAGCTGCCCCATCCATCACACCTAAGGCAAATCACAAAACTGCAAAAAGCATAGCCCTCCATCCCCACTCTTGCTTCAAAATTGAGCAAATCCAGAGGATCTACATAAGGAAGAATAGGGGACTGAGCAAAAAGAAGTGAAAGCTATTCTCACTGTCACTGAGCAATCACTTAAGGGAGCTAGAAAGATAAGACCACCAAAATCCTAACTTCAGAAGAAGAATCCAGATCACCAAAGTAAAAGCCAACCCAAATACAGGACACAGAAGACAAAAGCATCATAGAAAAAAAAATCAGTGAAACAAAAAGCTGTTTCTTTGAGAGGGTAAACGAGATTTATGAACCCCTAGCCAGACTGACCAAGAAACATAGTCAGAATTGCAAGCAATCAAATCACAATGTTCCCTGAAGAAATACAAAGAATTATTAACGATTACTATGCATACCTGTATGGAAACAAACTTGAAAACCTAAGTGAAATGGAAGACTTGCTGACATTGCACAACCTCCAAAGGTTGAAACCAGAAGAAATTGAGACGGTAAATAGAGCAGTAACAATCCATGAAATTGACTCCATCATAAGAAAACTACCAAAAAAAAAAAAAAGCCTGAACCAGAGGGCTTTCCAGCAGAGTTCTATAAAACATACAAGGAGGAGTTGATACCAATCCTATTGAGAGTATGCCTAATAATCAAGAAGGATGGCACACTTCTACACTGTTGGTGGGAGTGTAACCTAGTACAACCTCTGTGGAAAACAGTGTGGTGATTCCTTAAAGATCTAAAAACTGGCCTTCCATATGACCCAGCAATCCTCATTCTGGAATATACCCAGAGGAACGCAAATCACTCTATGAGAAAGATACCTGCATACACATGTTTATTGCAGCACTATTCACAATAGCAAAAGCATGGAACCAAGCATGCTGCCTATCAAAAGTGAACTGGTTAAGAAAAATATGATACATATGCACGATGGATTTACACCACTATAAATATGACAAAATTATGAACTTCCCAGCAACTTGGATGGATTTAGAGTCTATCATACTCAGTGATCTATCACAGAAACAAAGGACTGAGTACCACATGTTCTTACTGATAAGCAGACCCTGAGCAATTATCATAATGCTATAAAAAAGAGACTGGTAGTAGAAGGAAACTACTGGGGGGGGGGGAGTCACACCTCATCAATAAGTGTCCCTGATCTCAAACCAGGCATAGTGGGAACCAAAGTGAGGCCTAAACTTTCCCTGTATGATGACCATTTTTATATCTAATCCTGAATTTTACCCCACAGCCTTGAAATAAAGAAGAAAAAAAAAATCTTACGTCCATCAAAACTGTCCTTTAATATTGATAGAAAAAATTCAGCTGAAAAGTTTTTTTACCATTAAATGTGTCTTGCAAGAAATGAAGTAGGTTGAAATAAAATAACACCAGACAGTAACTTAAATCCATGTGAAAAAATAAAGATTGCAGTGAAAGCAAATAGATAGGCAATTATAAAAGCTAATATAATTTTAACAATGGTTTATAACTCAACTTTTTCTACATAATTTAAGAGACTAATATGTTTTTTAAAATTATTAATCTAAAGGTTAGTATTATTTTAATTTTTGTTTGTAATTTCACATTTTGTTTTCTACATAATTTAAGAAGTTAATGCACTAAAAATGTGTTTGTGTTTTTGGATATACCATTATAAAGATGTAATAGTGTGACATCAGTAACACAAATGGGTGAAGAAAAAGCTGTAAAGGAGAATAGATTTAGTATATTATTGAAAGGAAATTGGTACAAATTCAAATTAGAGTTATAACTTAAGGATATGAAATGTTATATCCATGGTAGAATATACACAAAATAAAATAAGAAGGAAATTTAAATGTCTCACTATAAAAAAAATCAACCATGTAAGCACACAAACAGGTAGTAATGCAAAAAATAAGGGACAAAATGCCGAAAAACATACAAGGAACAAAATGATGGCAATAAGACCTTTCCTATTAGCAATTATTCTAAATGTAAATAGATTAAACTGTCTAATTAAAAGATAGAAGTTGATAGAAGAGATTAAAAATAAATAATTCAACTGCTGTAAATGATATTTACAAAAGTTTCATTTTAGATTCAAAGACAAAATTAAGTTGAAAGTGAAAGAATGTAAAAAGATATTGTAGGCCAATAATAACCAAAAGAGAGCAGAGATGGTTATGCTAATATCAAGATAAATAGACTTTAAAAGTTTTTTTAATGTTACAAGAGACAAAGGAAAAAATGTTGTATTAATAAAAGGTTCTATACAGCAAGGAGATATAACAATTATGAACACTGACATATCTAGTAACAGACCATCAATATAAAGAATAATTGTTTAAAATTGAAGGGAGAAATAAATAGCTCTATAGTAATGGTTACAGACTTCAATACTCACTCTCAATAATGAATAGAATAACCATATAGATTAATAATTCAATAAACAAATTAAACCTAAGTTGTATAGACACTATCAAACAACAATAGAATACACATTGTTCTCAGGTGCAAAAGTGCATTTTTTTTTTTTTTTTGAGTTGGAGTCTCACTCTGTCACCCAGACTGAAGTGCAGTGGCCGCTCCCGGCCACCACAGCCTCGACCTGCTGGGTTCCGGCGATCCTTCCGCCTCAGCCTTCCGAGTAGCCGTAATTACAGGCATGCGCTACCACGCCCATCTGATTTTTTGATTTATTGTAGAGATGAGTCCTCGCTGCCAAGGCAGGTCTCGAACCCTCGAGCTCAGGCAATTCGCTCACCTCAGCCTCCCAAAGGCGTGGGATTACAGGCTGAGCCACCGAGCACGGCTCAAAAGTGCATTTTTTTAAAAGGCAGGTCATATATTAGTCCATAAATTAAATTTCAATAAATTTTGAAAGACTGATATAGTACAAAGTATCTTCTCTGACCACAACAGAATGAATTTAGAAATTAATTACAGAAGAAAAAAACAGAAAATGCACACATTTGTGGAAATTAAACAGTACACTCTTTAAAAAAAATAGAAAATATGTAGCTGAATGATAAAAAAAAAATACACAAACTTATGAGATGCATTACAAGCAGTGCTAAGGGAAAATTTTTAAAGCTATAATGCTTATATTAAAAACAAGAAAAATCAATCAACAACCAAACTTTACAACATAAGGAACTAGACAAAGAACAAAATAACCCACACTATTATAATAAATGAGATAAAAATGATTAAAGAAGACATAAAAAATAGAGAATTGGAAAATAATAGATAAAATCAGTAAACTAGATGTGTGTTTTTTAAAAAAGTTAACAAAATCGATAAATCTTTAGCTATACTGACTAAGAAAAAAAGAGACTAAAATTACTAAAATCAGAAATAATAAATAAAATAAAACACTAAAATAAAAAAGAACATTAGTACAAATTCTGCAGAAATAGAAAGTATTATGAGAGTATATAACAAATTGTATGATAACAAATTGGGTAACCTAGAAAAAATACACAAATTTCTAGGCACACAAAACCTACAACATCTGAAGCATGAAGAATTGGAAAATGTGACTAGACTGAATAATTAATAAGGAGATTGAATATGCAATCAAAAATATCCCAACAATAAAACGCTCTGATGATTTCACTGGTGAATTCTAACGAATATTTAAAGATCTATCATCAATACTTCTCATAAATACTTCAATGACAACATATTGAAGGATTTATAATGAACAAAACAATTACAGGTATTAAAATGATAGCACAAATGGTGAGATGGAGAAATTGACCTATAATGTAAGGTAATATGTAACACTGTATATATTTAATTATTAACTCATAACTTGAAGATACATGTTATAAGTTCAAGAGTATCCACTAAACAAAACAAGCAAATACAACAACAAATAAGCCAGCAGAAGAGATAAAATAAAATGCTTAAAATATGAGGGGGAATCCCCCCAAAAACCTGGAATTAGTGTGGGAACCTTGTAATACAGGCTTCCGCTGCTAATTAAGTGTTCTAGGAACCCAATAGCATCAGTGTACTAGCTAGTGCTGTTGGGAGAGGCTGCATTTGGCTTCAGTGAATTTTCTTTTGGAAATTCTTTCAACAAGTTTGCCCATTTCATAATGGGTAATTTATGAGCACATCAGCTCACACCAAGCTGAGTGTTCAGCAGTTTTTAACCAAAAACAACATGACCTCCATGCCCCACTATCCCTATTCACATCTCACCTAGAGCAACTTTTCTTTTTTTCTCCAGTTAAAAAAAAAAGTCCCCAAGAGGAAATATTTTGCACATGTGGAAGAGGTAAAAACAAAAAACAGCAAAAGCACTAAAAGCCATATAAATTGATGAGTTCAAAAATTATTTTGAGTAGTGGAAAAAGTGTCTTGATAGGTGTATTGCATCAAATGGAGAGAGTGCTTTGAAAGTGACTGAAGTTTAAACATGTAAGAATAAATCCACAATTTTTATAAATAAATGTTTTGAAAGGTCCTCCCTCATATTAATAATTTGAATAAAAAGAGCAAAAACTGTACAAAAAACATATGGGACAAATAGATAAGAAATTGAAAGATGAAATATTTAAATAAAACTTATTGATATTACATTAAAAAACTGATCTAAACCTAAAAATTAAAAGAATAAATTGTTAAACTTAATTTCAAAAAGGTCCAATTATATGCTCTCCACAAGAAACTTAGTTTAAATATTAAAAGAAAAAAGATCTAAAATATTTTAGAATACAATCCTTGCTCATAAGAATGCTAGAATAATTATATTAATATTCAAATATACCTCAAGAAAAAATGTATTACAAGAGATAAAGAAGAATATTTTATAATAATAGTCAATGCTTTAGAAGATATAAAAATGTTAAAAGTGTATATTTCAAAGAGCTGAGCTCTGAAATAAAAAAGAAAATTAAAGATAAGTAGAAATGAAAGGTAAATGCACAATCAGATTTGGAGATTTGAAATACTCATCTCTCTTTCTCTCGCTTTACCTCTCTTGTGCTTTCTCTTTCTTGCTCTCTTTCTGGAATTAACTTTTTAAGAAGAAAGAGAGTCAATAAGGTAATAAAAACCTTGACAGCATTATCACATAACTTGATCTAATTATCATATTCAGAATACTGTAATCCAAAGCAGTAGAATACACACTTTTTTCAAGTTTACATGAAACATTTATTAAGATAGATTATGTGATAGGTCATTTAATAAGTCTTAAAATAGAACAAAAATGAAAGAAAAAAAGTATATTCACTTTCCATAATGGAATTAAAAAATAAATAAATAAGAAAAAATATCTGAAACATTGCAAATTTACATAAAACTGTTCGAAGCAATGCATGGTAAAAGAAATTCCAATAGAATACGGAAAATATTCTATATCAAATTATAAAGGAAGCACAACATAGTCTCAATTGTAGAATTCAGCTAAAGCAGAGTTTAAGAAACAAAAAATCATGGCTCTGAATAATTACTTGAAAAAAACAAGCTTTAAAAATCAATGAATTGTCTACCAAATATTTAAAAGAAAATAATATCAGTTCTACTTGATTTTTTTCAGATTAAAGGGAAAGAATATTTTCCTAATTATCATATAAGGTCTTAACCCTGACACCCCAAGTGAACAATATTACAATAATAATAATAATGAAAATAAAATACCAATAACCTTTATGAACTTAGATGTAAAATATTTTTAATGACAGTTTAGCAAATTAAATTTAGTAATATATAAATGGGATAACATATTATAAATAAGCAGAAAGTCATCCCATGAAGGCATGGCTAATAGCATTCAGAAATCAATCTGTATAACTCTCCATTTGAAAAGACTAAAAACTGGCAATTATGAGACAACCATCTTGGTAGACACAGCAAAAGCATTTGAAAAAATCCAGAACATTCTTTATAAAAATCCTGCACACCTGGATTAAAAAAAAAAAAAAACTATCTCAACCTGATAGAATGACATCTATCTTTCTATTGATCTACCTATCTATTTATCCTCTACCAATCATCTATCATCTATCTATCATCTAGCTAGCTAGCTATCATTAAACTACAGCTAACATTATGCTTAATGACAAAATGCCAAATGCTTTCTTCTTTTCTAGCATAAGAAAAAGATAAAAGACATCCACTTTGAGCACTTTTATTCAACATGATATGAAAAATAAATCATATGAGATTCTACTTGAAAGCATCTACAATTTTATGGATGATGGCAGAAGAGAAGAGTCTCTTGGATCAGAGACAAAGAACTTTAGTCATCAAAGCACAATAAGCAGGCAATTCATCATCAAGATGACAAACTAGAGGTATTCAATGCTTCCCTCCTCCACAAGAGGAACCAATACAAGAAACAGATAACTGTAATTTGAGTGCAGTATCTAAGAAAGAACACTAGAATTAACTAAGGAAGTGACAAAGATTGTCTGAGGCATGGAAATTCAAAATGGTGGCCTAATGAAAAGCAAAGCGTCCAACAGGAATTGTCTTGAAGTCAGTAGGGACTCATTGTGGAAAAAAGCTAAGTGGGATAGCATAGCTCTAAAAGTCCTCATTAGCACCACAAGTGCCTGTAATTCTAATTACTGAATAGTACCCTTAGTATAGAAAGCTGTCTGGAGTCCATGTGGCTGCACTGCTTCAAAGAGAAAACTCAGACTGCTTCTTGCTCCCACTCTCTAGGACCCAAGCTGCACATCATGACATCATTTTAAGAATGGAACCACTGCCGCATAACATGCTGCCCTGGGTCCTAATAGTCCCTGCATCTCCACATCCCTGGGGCTGTCATCATTCCAAAATGTCTACAAAATAAGCTGCAACACCATTATTCCTGCTGGACCCAGCAATATAGCCATAACCCTGGCACCTGAGCCCATACAGCACTATATGCTCCCCCAAATAGGTGATTGAATATAGTTTATACTTTCACATGTTTTCTGTATGGTATTTACCTTCCTGTCACTTCCAGAAGCATTTTTTTAATGACGGGTCTAGTGGTGATAAATTTATTTAGTTTTTGAATGTTCACTGATACAGCAAATACACCACAAAGAAAGAGAATGAACTCAAGCCTATTCATAAGAGAAAACCATGAAAATATAAGGATAAACAAAAACAGAGGGGAAAAGTAACAAAAAATATACAAAACAACCAGAAAAATGTAAAAATGTCAGGAGTAAATCCATACCTATTAATGATCACCTTGAATGTAAATAGAGTACATGTCTCAGTTAAAAGACATAGAGTAAATGAATGGATTAAGAATACTACACCCAACTATATGCTTCCTACATGAAATTCACCTAAAAAGACGTGTATAGACTGATAATGAAGAGATGAGAAAAAATATTCCATGAAAACAGGGACTAAAACTAAAAACATTTTCCCTGAAAACTGGAACAAGACAAGGCTGCCCACTCTCACCTCATTTGTTCAATATTGTGATGGAAGTCCTAGCACAGGCAATTAGGCAAGAGAAGGAAATCAGGGGTATTCAAATAGGAAAAGAGGAAGTCAAGTTATCCCTCTTTGCTGATGATATGATCCTATACCTTGAAAATCCAAGAGAATCTGTCAAAACTCTGCTTGCACTGATAAAAGACTTTGGCAAAATCTCAGGGTACAAAATAAATATGCAAAAGACCATTGCATTCCTATTTGCCAACAACAAGCAGGCAGAGACCCAAATAAAAAGCACAATCTCATTCACAATAGCCACCAAAAAATGACATACCTTGGCATCTTCCTAAGCAGAGAAGTGAAAGACCTTTACAATGAAAATTACAAAACACTGCTCAAAGAAATCCAAGAAGACACAAACAAATGGAAAAATGTTCCATGCTCATGGGTAGGAAGAATCAACATTGTTAAGGTGTCCATCCCTGAAGATAAGCAACTCCAGCCAAGAAGTTTCTAACCCACCAAAAAAAAAAAGGAAAAAAATAGATGCCCATCCTACCAAAGGCAATCTACAGATTCAGTGCAATACCCATTAAGTTACCAATATCATTCTTCTCAGAACTGGAAATGGCAATACAGAAATTCATATGGAAACATAAATGACCACAAATAGCCAAAACAATCCTTAGCAAAAGAAACAAAGCAGGAGGTATCACACTTCAGACTTCAAACTTTACTAGAAGGCTACAGTAATCAAAACAGCCTGATATTGGTACAAGAACAGGCACATAGACCAATGGAACGGGATAGAGATTCCGGAAACAAAATCTCAATTCCTCAACCAACTCATCTTTGACAAAGCCTACAACAACAACCACGGGGTAGAGGAGAACTTATTCAGTAAATGTTGCTGGGAAAACTGACTGACAACATGCAGAAGATTGAAACAGGACCCCTACCTATCACTAAACACAAAAATTAACTCTAAATGGATCAGATACCTAAATATAAAACCTCAAACTATAAGAATCTTAGACACCCAGGCTCGGTGGCTCAGCCTGTAATCCCGCGCCTTTGGGAGGCTGAGGTGAGTGGATTGCCTGAGCCTGCGGGTTCGAGACCCGCCTGGGCAGTGAGACCTCATCTCTACAATAAAAAATGAAAAAATCAGCCAGGCGTGGTAGCGCATTCCTGTAATTCTGGCTACTTGGAAGGCTGAGGCGGAAGGATCACGGAGCCCAGCAGGGGAGGCTGCGGTGGCCAGGAGCGACCACTGCACTCCAGTCTGGGCGACCGAGTGAGACTCCAACTCAATAATAATAATAATAATAATAATCTTAGAAAGCGCAGGAGATACCCTTATAGAAGTTGGAACTGGGAACCAATTGCTACTCAGAACCCTAATGTCCCATACCTTAAGAAATAAGAGACAAGTGGAACCTCATCAAATTAATGAGTTTCTGCAAAGCAAAAGAAACCATTAAGAGAATAGGGAGACAGCCCACAGAATGGGAAAAAAATATTTGCCAACTATATATCCAACAAAGGCCTAAGATCTAGGATCTACAAGGAACTCAAATGTGCCAAAAGGAAAAACAAACAGCCCCTTTAAAAAGTGGGCAAAAGACATAAATAGACACTTCTCAAAAGAAGATATACGGGTAGCAAACAGACACATGAAAAAGTGCTCAGCCTCACTCATCATCACAGAAATGCAAATCAAAATCACATTGAGATACCACCTAACCCCAGTGAGGATGGCCATCATGAATAAAACAAACAACAACAGGTGTTGGCGAGAATGTGGAGAAAAAGGAACACTTCTACACTGCTGGTGGAAATGAATACTAGTACAACCTGTTTGGAAGACAGTGTGGCTATTTCTGAAAGAATTCGAAATTCACCTTCCATGTGACCCAGTAACCCCCCTATTGGGGATATACCCAAAGGTACTCAAATTATTCTACAAAAACTTTACCTGCACACATATGTCTGTTGCAGCTCTATCTACAATAGCAAAAACATGGAACCAACCGTGCTGCCCATCGAAGCTGGACTGGATTTTTAAAATGTGGTACATATACACAATGGAATATTATGCAGCCATAAAGAAGGACCAATATATGGATTTTGAAGCAACTTGGATGGATTTGGAGTTGATCATACTCAGTGATTTATTTGAGTTCCATATGTTCTCACTCATAAGCTGACCTTGAACAATTACAATGCTATAAGAAAGCGAATGGCAGTAGTGGGAAACTGTTGGTGGGGAGGGGGGTTGGTGGGAGTGGCAGTTGAGGGAAACTGCTAGAGGAAGGAGGGGCATACCTCATCAACAAGGGTACCTGCATGATCAAAGGGTGGTCTGGTGTCTGAGGAGCCAAACCCTTCCTATTCACTCAATTTCATCCTGGGTGACTTTTTTGTTTGTTTGTTTCCTGTATGAAAAAAGTTCTTAAAGGGAAATGTTTTGTTGATGAGGAAGAGGTGAAACCAAAAGTATCAGGAGCCCTAAAATGAATAAAAATTGATGAGTTCAAAAACTATTTTGAATAGTGGAAAAAGCATCATGATAGGTGTATTGTATCAAATGGAGAGAGTACTTTGAGGGAGACTCAAGTCTAAACATGTTGGAATAAATACATTTTTTTTAATTCCAGGTTTTTGGGTCCCCCTCATATATATCAATAATTACATAGCTGACAACAAGTCAAGACAGTCACACTTAAGTAGCCATAAAAATTAAAATATCTAGGGAATAAATTTAATCAAGGAGATGAAATAGCTTATAACAAAAAAACGATAAAACATTGATGAAAACAACTGAAGAAGACACAAGAATTGGGAAAACTCCCACATTTACAGATTGGAATAATTATATTGTTAAAATTACTATAGTGTCAACAGTGATATATAGATCCATATAGATTAAATACAATCTCTACAAAATTTTTCAAATTATTCTTCACAAAAGTAGATAAAAACAACCCTAAAATTTGTATGGAACCACAAGAAGACCCTGAATAATGCAAGTATAAAGGAAAAAGCTGGAGACATTATACTACCTGACTTTAAAATGTAAGCTTTAGTAACCAAAACAGCATGGCACTGCATAAAGACAGACACATCGACCAAAGGTACAGAATAAGAAACCCAGAAAAAAACCTCCACATATAAATAAAATCAACTGATTCCTGACAAGGGCACCAAGAACACTCCCGGAGAAAGGACAGTCTTTTCTATAAATGCTGCCAAGTAAAATGGAAATTCACATGTAGAAGAAAAAAATTAGTCTACTCTCTTACTGTATACAAAGAAATCAGCTCAAAATGGATTAAATATTTAAATGTAAGGCTCCAAATTATGAAACAACTAGAAGAAAATATAGGGGAAATATTTCAGGACATTGTTCTGTGCAAAGGTTTTATGGACAGGACCCCAAAGCACAGCAACAAAAGAAAAATAGACAAATGAGATATATCAAACTAAAAATCTTCTGCATAAAAAAGAAAACAATCAACAAAGTGAAAATACAACCTACGGAAAAGGATAAAATATTTACAAACGATTAATACAATTAAGAATGAATATCTAAAATATACAAGGATCTCAAACAACTAAATAATCAAAAACCAAATAAATAAATTAAAAACTGGGCTAAAGACAAGAATAGCCTTTTTTTTTTCAAAAGAAGACAGGCAAATGGTCAACAAGTATATGAAAAATGCTCAATATTACTAATTATTAGAAAAGTGTAAAACAAAACAGCAATGAAGCATCATTTCACCCCAGTTAGAATGGCTATTATCAAAAAGATGAAAAATAATAAATGCTGGTAGGAATAAAGAGAAAAGGGAACTCTTTATACACTGTGGTGGGAATACTAAATTAATAACTAAATTAATATGTAAAATAATTACATAATGATGTAAAATAGCATGAAGATTTCTCTAAAAACTAAAACATAGAATTAATATATGATCCATCAATCCCACTGTCTGGTGTATATCCAAAGAAAAGAAAATCAGAATGTCAAAGAGATGTCTGTACTCCCATGTTTACTTCAGCAGTATTCACAATAGTCAAGATATGGAATGCAAATCAATTTCCATCAACAGATGAATGGATAAAGACAAAGTAGTGCATCTACAGAATGAGGAAACTATTTAGTCATAAAAAAGAATAAAATACTGCCATTTGTGGCAACAAGAATTGCCTTGGAGGACATTATTATATTCAGGAAAATAAGCCAGGCACAAAAATAGAAATAGTGCATGTTCCCACTCATATGTGAAAACTGAAAAAGTTGCTCTCATTAAAGAGTGGAATAGTGGTTATTTATCCTAGGAAGGATGAAGGGAAGGATGGACAGGTAGAGTTTGGATTAATTAATGCTAGATAAGAGGTACAAGATCTAGTGTTCAGTACCACTGTAGAATAACTGTAGAGCAATTGATTTCTGTAGTCAATAATAATATCATATATTTCCAGATTTCTAAAAGAGAAGATTTTAAATGTCCTCAGCACAAAACAATAATAACTCTTTGAGTGATTGATATGCTAGTTATCCTGACATGATCATTACATATTGTATGCATGTATCAAAATGTCATTCTGTAGCCCATAAATATGTTCAATTATTATGTCAATTAAAAATTGGGAAATCTCTTTGGGTCACCTCCCACTATGGGAGTTTTTCTGTCCTCTCAATCAATCCTGCTTTAATAATAATAATAATTTAATTCACCACTGAAAAGACACAGAATGGCAAACTATATAAGAAACAATAACCCAATTATTCTGCATCCATGAAATTCATTTCACCACAAGGGATGCACACAGACTCAAAGTTAAAGGATGGAAAACAAACTTCCAGGAAAATGGATCACAAGAGAAGGCAGGAACTGTGATCTTAATATCAGAAAAAACAACCTATAAGCTATCAAAAATTTAAAAAGATACAAAAGGACACTACATAATGATAAAAATTTTAATCCATCAACAAGAAATATTCATCCTAGACATATATGCCCACAACACAGGAGCACCAGCATTTATAAAGCAACTACTAAGTAAACTAAAAAAAAGATATTGACTCTACACTGTTATAGTAGGGGACTTGAACACCACACTAAATAGATCATCAAGGCAAAACATCAACAAGAGATCCGGAACCTAATCTTGACACTCAACCAAATGGACTTAATAGATACCTATAGAATATTCCACTCAACAACCATAGAATATACATTCTACTCATCACTGCATGGAATGTACTCTTTGATCGATCAGATCCTCAGCCATAAATCAAGCATAAGCAAATTCCATAAGATTGAAATATTTCCATGCACCTTCTTAGACCACAGTAGAATAAAAATAAATATCAACATCAACAAAATTTCCCCAAAGCCCACAAAAAAAATGCACACTAAATAGCATGATGCTGAACAACTACTGGGTCAACACTGAAATCAAAACAAAAATTAAAAGATTCCTGGAAACAAATGAAAATGAAGAGATATATTACCAAAACATCTGAGGTGCCATGAAAACAGTTCTAAGAGGGGAATTTATATCTCTATGAACACACATCAAGAAAATGGAAAGATTACAAGTTGACAACCTAACTAATCACCTACGGGAGCTGGAAAGAGACAATCACAGAAACCCTAACTTTAGCAGAGTAATTCAGATCACCAAAATAAGAGCCAAATACAGGACATAGAAGACAAAAATATCAGAGAAAACATCAACAAAACAAAAAGCTGGTTCTTTGAAAGAATTAACAAGATTGATGGATCCCTAGCTAGAATGACCAAGAAAATGAGAGAAAAAGTCCAAATAAACACAATCAGAAATACAAAAGATCAATTCACAAGTGACACTGAAAAAGTTCAAAAGATTATCAGAGATAATATGCACACTCGTATCGAAACAAATTTGAAAACCTAAATGAAATGGGGGACTTTCTGACATCATACAACCTCCTCAGATTGAAAGAAGAAGATAGCGAGACACAAAATAGATGAATGACAATCTAGGAAGTTGACTCTGTAATAAGAAAACAACCTACAAAAAAAAAAAAACAACAAAAAACAAAAGAGCCCTGGACTGATGGTTTTCCAGCAGAATTGTACAAAACACACAAGGAGTAGCTGATTCCAATCCTATTGAAAGTATTCCAAGCAATTGAAAAGATGGAATTCTCCCCAAATCATTTTACGAAGCTAACATCACAGTGATACACAAGCCAGGTAAAGATCCAACAAAAAAAGAGAACTACAAGCCAATATCCCTTATGAACATAGATGCAAAAATCACCAACAAGATTCTAGCAAATTGGATCCAAAAACACATGTCAAAAATCATCTTCCATGACCAAACAGGCTTCATCTCCAGGATGCAGGGCTGGTTCAACATCTGCAAGAACATAAATGTAATTAAATACATCAACAGATATATATCATTAGATGCAGAAAAGTTTTTGATAAAATGCAGCATCCCTTCTTGATTAAAACCCTCAAACACTTAGGTATAGAAGAAACATACCTCAAAATAGTAAGCACCTTCTACAATAAACCCATAGCTAGCATATAGCTGAATGGACAGAAACTGGAAACGTTTCCCCTGAAAACTGGAACAAGACATGGCTACCCACTCTCACTCCTGTTGCTCAACATTGTGTTGGAAGTTCTAGCCCAAGCAATTAGACAAGAGAAGGAAATCAGGGGTATTCAAATAGGAAAAGAGGAAGTTAAGTAATCCCTCTTTGCTGATGATATGATTCTACACCTCCAAAATCCAAGAGAATGTATCAAAAACCTGCTTGCACTGAAAAAGGAATTTGACAAAGTTTTAGGGTACAAAATAAATGTGCAAAAGATAGTTTGCATTTTTATACACCAACAACAAGAAGGCAGAGAACCAAATAAAAAGCACAATCCCATTCACAAAAACTACAAAAATAATGAAATACCTCAACATCTTCCTAACCAGAGAAGTGAAAGACCTTTACAATGAGAACTACAAAACACTGCTCAAAGAAATCCAAAAAGACACAAACAAATGGAAAAAATTTCATGCTCATGGACAGGAAGAATCAACACTGTTAAGATGCCCATCCTACCAAAGGCAATCTATAGATTAAATGCAATACCCATTAAATTATCAACATCATTTTTCTCAGATCTGGAAATGACAATACAGAAATTCATATGGAAACATAAATGACCAGGAATAGCCAAAACAATCCTTAACAAAAGAAACAAAGCAATATATATCACATTGCCAGACTACAAACTGTACTATAAGCCTATATTAATCAAAACATCCCAGTATTGGTACAAAAACAGGCATATAGACCAATGGAACAGGATAGAGATTCTGAAAACAGAGCCTCAATTTCTCAACCAACTCATCTTTGACAAAGCCTCCAACAACAACCACTGGGGAGAGGAGAACCTATTCAATAAATGGTGCTGTGAAAACTGGCTGATCACATGCAGAAGATTGAAACAGAACCCCACCTATCACCATAAACAAAAATTAACTCTAAATAGATCAAAGACCTAAAGGTAAAACTTCAAACCATACGGATCTTAAAAAATGCAAGAGATGCCCTTATGGAAATCTGAACTGGTAACCAATTCCTGATCAAACCCCAAGTGCCCATACCATAAGATATAAGATAGACAAGTAGGATCTCATTAAACTGACAAGCTTCTACAAAACAAAAAGAAACTCTCAAGAGAGTAGAGAGACAGCCCACAGAAAGGGAAAAAAAAATATTTGCCAACTGTATATCTGACAAAGGCCTAAAATCTAGGATCTACAAAGAACTCAAATGTACCTCAAGGAAAAAACAAACAGCCCCTTTAAAAAGTGGGCAAAAGACATGAATAGACACTTCTCAAAAGAAGATATACGGGCAGCCAACAGAAACATGAAAAAGTGCTCAGCCTCACTCATCATCAGAGAAATTCAAATCAAAACCACATTGAGATATGTGGTTTTAACCCCAGTAAGTATGGTCATCAATAAAACAAACAACAACAGATGCTGGCAAGTATGCGGAGAAAAAGGAGCACTTCTACAGTGTTCATGGGAATGCAAACTAGTGTAAACTCTTTGGAAGACAGTGTGGTGATTTTTAAAAGAACTAGAAATTTACCTTCCATATGACCCAGAAATCCCCCTATTTGGAATATACCTGAAGGAACTCAAGTCATTCTACCAAAAAGATACCTACACCCACATGTTTGTTGCAGCTCTATCCACAATAGCAAAAACACGGAAAGTACCATGCTGCCCATAGAAACTGGACTGGAAAAAAAAATGTAGCATGTATACACAATGGAATATTTTGCATCCATAAAGTACAAACATATGGACTTTGCAGCAACTTGGATGAATTTAAAGTCATCAAACTCAGTGATCTATCACAGAAACAGAGTACCATGTGTTCTTGTTCATAAATGAACTTGAACAATTACCATTACAATAAGAAAGGGATTATCAGTAGTGGGAAATTGCCAAGGGAGGGAAGGGCACACCTCATCAACAAGGGTACCTGCATAATGAACATCTGTATACCTAACCCTGAATTGTACCCCACATCTTTAAAATTAAAAAAAATTAAATCTTAAAATTTAAATGCACAACAAATAGCATGAACTTTATACTCAAATCAGTTCTTGTTAATCTCAAATCCCGTATCATTTGGAGAGGGAAGCACTTAAGGGTGGTTCAGAGGAATGCTGTATATGCAATGTATTTGTCTCACAGATGAAGAACCCCAAATTTTTATTTTACTGGACAATAAGCAAATATGCTTTCTGTTCTAGAGGGAGACACTACATCTTCCAATGATATTCACCATAAAAAATAATCCAGCCGGGCTTGGTGGCTCAGCCTGTAATCCCACGCCTTTGGGAGGCAGAGTGGATTGCATGAGCCCGCGGGTTCGAGACCCGCCTGGGCAGCGAGACCTCATCTCTACAATAAATCAAAAAATTAGCCGGGCATGGTAGCGCACACCTGTAGTTCCAGTTACCCGGAAGGCTGAGGCGGAAGGATCGCCGGAGCCCAGCAGGTCGAGGCTGCGGTGGCCGGGAGCGGCCACTGCACTCCAGTCTGTGCGACAGAGTGAGACTCCAACTCAAAAAAAAAAAAAAAAAAAAATCAAGACAGTATATCTTTCAAGGATATTCACACATTTAAAGTAAAAAAAGACTGTCTGACCCTTTGCTCATCAAATGTGCAAAGACATAAGAGACGTGGATAATTTTCTACCAATAACATTTAGCCATCATTTCTACATCATTTTGGTTTCTCAAAAATTTCACAGACAGGCTAGTTCAAAACTGGTTAATTACTATTTTATTTTTATTAATATAAGACTATGAGATTACAAGCAGCAGAAAGAGACCAACATATAGGAAGTAATACAATTACAGAACCTGGGGTCCTGTACCCAACTCAAATCCCATAAACCTTTTATCTCTACCTTAGAAAGCCAAGTGGCTTTTTACTTACATTTCTGAATTGACATTACCACTCGACTTAAGGCATTAATACTGATATGACAAGGTGTGTTAACAATTGTGCAAACCCTGCCTTGGTCTGAAAGGAGAAAGACTAGGCAAATTCTAAAAACAAGCAAATCCAGTAAGTTAAACTTGTCCAAAATGGTTTTCATTACTATGGTGGTATCAGTAATAACCTCAACTAAAAGCAAGGACAAATTTCATACCATCTTTTCTAATTGTAAGACTCCCATTGTAGGGAAAACTCCTCAAGGGATATGCATAAAAAACAGTCTGTTATCTTCTGAGAAGCTCCCTTGTCCCAAATCCATCTGAGTAACCAAGGTTGACCTCATTTTGGAGAACTTTCACAGTAACCTGAGGGCTACATGATCTACTTATGGTGTTTCATTAAATACTTAAAGCTATTTTATGAGCATTCTTAAGGTGTACTGGGTTTTCAGAATGGAAGAAAGTTCATGCCTAGATTATATGCAAGACAATCCCAGAGACACAGGAAAATATTGATGACCTTCTATCCTCTTCCCAAATGGGATTTATGTCAGTTATAGGGCACAGATCGACTGCCTTTAATATTGTTTCCTGGCTAACTGGTATGTCTTAAAATTTCAATTTCAACTCAAATACTTTTCTCTGTTTAGTTTTTGGAGTCATTCCAATTTGTCCTGTTTGTCCACACCACCAGCAAGATGGTTTCACTTGCTCAAAAATTATTGAGAATGTAGGTAAGGAAGATTTCCAGAAGTATGGGATAGGTGTTTAGTAGGAAAAGTGTAGGACCATTTCTATTGTTTACAATAGACTGCCATAATTTTAAAGACAATGATGATCATATTTTAGATAGCGTTTTCTGTTGATGGGTAGAAAGTCCAAATATCAGCTAAATTTGAGCCTGTAACAATTTGGAGAACTGGACAAAGTTCTTTTCCTTCATGAGTAAAGCTACAGATGGTTCTGAACAACCAAAACTGTTACTGCGAGTTTCTTCTCTCTAAGTACCTGGATTGTTGTTCTTCTACCCATAAAGAGTTGGTATATTTCATTTTAATACTTATAATATCACATTTTTCCCTAATCATCTCCTATTTTACCCCGAATTTTTATTAAAGATTCTATTCAAGATGAAGAAACATATTACAAAACTTACAGAGAAAAAACTTACTTTGTTCCACAGGGTCACTATCGAAGGACTCAATGAACAATATTCTCAACAATGTGGTCACTGTCCTTATGATCCAGGACCATGACAATTCATTCAGAAAACCATTCAGCTAAACAAGAATTATATTTGAGTACCCTGTACCCCCTTTCTGTTGGAATGCCAGTCAGATCATGTAACCAACCAGACAAGTCTAGAAGAAAAAAAATGCATAATTATCAGTAAAGAGCAATATAAAATTGCAAATTTTAAGAATAAGTACATATAAATTTCTACTCCTTTTTTCTTGGTGCTACACAGCAAACAGCTGAGAGAAGATAAGCTCTTTCAAGAAATATGCACTCTCAATGATCCAAATACATTACTAAGTTATGTCAACTAGGAATGGTTAGAGGAAGTAGAATCAGAAATATTTTATTCTAATATTTTAGATGGTTATTTCATTGCTTACCAATATCATATTTGTGTGGATAGTAAGAAGTGTGGAAGAACCATTGAATAACTTAACTATCAACCCATTGTTGATAGCTCTTACAGACGAAATGATTTAGAAAATAAATGCATTGCACAGATTAGCTTCAAGGGACATAAATATGATCTATCTCTGAGGTCTTCTTTGATTTCATTTTACAATGTTTTGTAGTAGTGCAGTGGCACATTCTGGGTACCGCAGCCTCATCCCTCTGGGCTCAAACGATCCTTCAGCTTCAGCCTTCCAAGTAGCCGAAGCTACAGGTGTGTGCCACCAACGGCTGGCTAATTTTTTGATTTATTGTAGATACGTGGTCTCACCAAGTTGCTCAGGTTGGTCTCAAATCCCTGGGCTCAGGCAATCCTCTCACCTAGGCCTTCCAAAGTGCTGGGGCTACAGGCTTGAGCCATCATGCCCAGCCTACATTTTTTGTTTTGGGTGCTATTTATAATTTATTTTTCTAATTGTTCATTACTACTATGCAAAAATTATTAATGTTTGTATATTGCCTTATATTCTGGGAGCCTACTAAATTGACTCAGTATGCTAGAATATTTTATGTATGTCTCTTAGTGTTTTTATTCACACCATTATGTTGCCTGCAAATATAATGTCTTACTCCTTGCATTGTAAACTGTATACCTTTTATTTATTTTGCTTGCCTTATTTCACTGGCTAGGATCACTTGTCTGATGCTGAAGAGTCGTAATGAAACCACTATTCTTGTTTTCTCCTTAGTCTTAGGTAGATCATTTGGAGGAGATAAAATTTTTGTCTAAAGTTTTTTTTCTCTCTCATTCTAAAATCCTTAATCAGATTAAGATATTTTAATTTTATTCTGATAGTCTTATTTTGCTGAGAAGTTTATTTTTCTTTAATTCTCTCTTTAACCTTGAATGGGTAGAGACTTTTAATAAAATCCCTTTTCTGCATCTTTAAAAGATGCTGTCATATTTTTTCCCTTTTATTTCATTATATAAGGAATCATATATATTGTGATATCTTGGAGCTTAAAGCAACCTTGCATTGCCAGAATAAGTCCAACAGATTTTCATGTATTTTCTTTGTTATATATTATTGACTTAAATTTGCTAAAATTTAGCCGGGCTTGGTGGCTCAACCTGTAATCCCGCGCCTTCGGGAGGCTGAGGTGAGTGAATCGCCTGAGCCCGCGGGTTCGAGACCCACCAGGGCAACTTAGTGAGACCTCATCTCTACAATAAATCAAAAAATTAGGCGAGTGTGGTAGCGCGCGCCTGTAGTTCCAGCTCCTTGGGAGACTGAGGCGGAAGGATCGCCGGAGCCCAGCAGGTCGAGGCTGCGGTGGCCAGGAGCGGCCACTGCATTCCAGTCTGGGCGAAAGAGTGAGACTCCAACTCAAAAAAAAAAAAAAATTTGTTAAAATTTTCAAATGATTATTGCCTCTATTATTATAAAGGATTTTATAGTTCTCTTTTCTTATAAATTGTCTCATTTTAGTATGAGGATGTATTAGCCTTATAAAAATAGTTGAAATGTGCTTACTCCTTATTTTTATATGTATGAATTGATCATAGTTCGTCCATAAAAGTTTGATAGATTTTACCAGTTAATCAATCTAGAGTCTTCTTTGTAGCAACTATAATTAAATTCTTTCATTGGAAAGAGGGTTTTAAAGTTTTTTTTAATTGATCTTGTTTGGGAATTTGTGTCTTTCAAGAAATTTATCGATTTCATTTTAGCTGTTAATTTATTGAAATAGCTGTTAATTTATTGGAATAAGATTGATTATAAAATGCCTTTATTTTTATTGTAATTTCTGTAAAATCTGTAATGATGGCCATTTTTTTTCTCTTGTTTTAATTTTTCCTTTTATTCTTGGACAATCTACCTAGTGGCATATAAACTTTACTGACTTTTTTTTTTTTTTTTTGAGTTGGAGTCTCACTCTGTCACCCAGACTGGCAGCTGCTGGGCTCCGGTGATCCTTCCGCCTCAGCCTTCCAAGTAGCCGGAATTACAGGAATGCGCTATCACGCCGGCTGATTTTTTGATTTATTGTAGAGATGAGGTCTCGCTGGCCAGGCGGGTCTCGAACCCACGGGCTCAGGCAATCCACTTACCTCAGCCTCCCAAAGGCGCAGGATTACAGGCTGAGCCACCAAGCCCGGCTTGATCTTTTTGAAGAGCCTAATTTTGGGGTTTTTTTTTATGTTAAACATAACATATCTCACTAAATTTTACTCTAATCTTTATTACTTTCTTTCTTCTCTTTACTTTGAGCTTGTTTTTTTGAATTTTTTTTAAGTCTTAATAATAGATTTCAAATTATTCTGACTATTTTTTTCATTTAAAAATATCTTGACCTATAGGCACCCTTTAGCTCTGTCTCAACGATTCTTATAAGTTGTTATTTTTATTATTATTTAGTTCAAATCTTTTAAAAACCCTCATATCATTACATTTTTGACTAATGGATTATTTAGAAGTGTGTTATTTGATCAGCAAATATTTTGAAGTTTATAGTTGTATTAATTTAGCTCCTGTGGTTCTGGCAGTTACCATTATTCTGTGAACCAACTCTATGGTTGCTCTCCGCAGATCAGTTATCTGATAAGGTCTTTATATTAAATGGAAATTATTATACTGAATGGAAATTATGAGAGAAACTTTAAAGAAAATAGTTGTCTAGATGGTGACAACCAAAAGTCAAAACATTAAGGGGGAGGGAAAACCAAAATGAACTACTAAAAACATCATACTATTGCAGCTCTCAGCAAATAAATCTATATGGAGAAGTGGGCCTAGGGTTTTTAAATTTGACCTGAAAACTCAAACTGAGGTCAATCAAACACACAATAGAATGCAGAGGGCAGACAGTTCCAAGCCCCCATCACTCCTAGCAGTGGCCCCAACTAAGATAGGAGAGCATCTTCAGAGAAGGAAAGGGTGAGTGGAAGCAACAACTTTTCTTCTTTACACACCTCAGGCAGGCCTCTGCAGTCCCAGCCAAGGGAGGGACAGCACAGGTCCTTCCACACACTCCTCCCCCACTGGATGCAGAGGGATTCCCTAAAATGAGACAGAGGCATAGACAAAATTCATGTCAAGTCTAGAGAACCCCAGTTCCCAGGAAGCCTGAGTACCATAGTTTTCAATTGTCCATGGAGAGGCTCTATAGGAAACACCATGCATGGGTGGTCTTTGATGCACTATTCCTCCCACTTCCCTCTTTCTCCAAGCACCTATCAGGGGTGAGGGGCCCACTTTGGGGACATTTCTCTGATGCCAGCATCCATTGTCCCAGATCAGGAAAGTAGACACAGCTTGTCCTCAGGGAGCTGCCATCATTGTAACAGCCCCTCCCACAGAGCAGAGTTGGAACCAGTAGGTGGACTCCTCTGTTCAGCATGGCAGCAATGGCCTTGCTCACTGACAGACTGAGAAAGAATAGCAACTCTCCATAAACAAGACAGATGTTCCCTTCTATCCATGGGTGAAAGGGGTAGTCCTGCCCAGACAGAAGGAAATGACTACACACCCTCAAAAACATCTGTGTCAGAGTAGAGCCATGGTCAGATCCCTCCTGCCAATCCTACCGATAAGACATACATGCTAAGGAAGGGGACACCAGAGTTTCAACCAGGACCCTGGCACCCGTTCCAAAGAAAGAGAAAAGCCTCTGAGCTAGAGGAGAAAACATGGCTCATCCCTGCCAAACCAGTGAGGCAGTGCCAGACAGTTCCTGCCCAGTTCACCTCCCTTTCTTTAGCCACTGTCCACAAGCAGACCAGAGTAGCAACATCATCTAATTTAGAAAATAATAAAAAAAGAAGAGTCTGCCCTCATGGAGGAGAAAGAATCAGCAAAAAAACACTGGTAATCCCCATAGCCTTAATGAATCAACATTCACAAAGGAGATTCCCAGATCTTAAGCAATGGAACCCATTCAAAATGACCTGCCCTGGTGATAGACATAGAATTCAGACTGTGGATGGCAATACTACTCAATAAGATCCACAAAAAAGTGGACATGCAAATCATCCAGGCCACAAAGACAGTGCAGGAAGTGAAAGCTGACCTCACCATTCTAAAAAATAACCATAATGAACTTCTGGAAATGAAGAATTCCCTCCTGGACTTTTAAAACACACAGCAAGCCTTAACTGTAGAGTCAATAGTCAGAGGAAACAATTTCAGAGCTTGAGGACTGAACTATTGAAATAACCCAGTCTCACAAAAAACAAAAAGAAAAGTTGTAGGGAAAATGAGCAAAGTTTATGAGAGATTTGGGGTTATGTAAAGAGACCAAATCTATGGTTGATTGGCATCCCTGAGAAAGAAGGGGAAGCTGAGAACATCCTGGAAAGTCTTCCAAAGTCTTCCAAAATTTCACCCAAGAAAATTTCCCTATTTCATTAGAAAGGCAGCCATGCAGATACAAGAGGTTCAGAGAACTACTATGTGGTATTACATGAGAAGACCATCCTCAAGGCACATAATAATCCATGTTGCCAAAGTAAGCATGAAAGAAAAAATTCTAAAGGCAGCTAGAGAGAAAGGACAGACCAACTGCCAAGGAAGACCCATGAGAATTGCAGCAGACTTCTCAGCAGAAATCCTACAAGTCAGAAGGGATTGGGGCCCCATACATTCTTAAAGAAAAGCAATTCCAGCCAAAAATTTCCTACCTAACCAACATCCAATCCCTAAGAGAATGTGCCACTTCCAGATCAGCTCTTCAGTAGATGCTTAAGAAAGTTGTAAGCACAGAAATGAAAGGATGTTTTCACCTATTGCAAAAGCATATATAAACACAGAGTGTACAGACCATCCAAATGAAATGCAAAGTTTAAAATGCTAATCAGCCTTTTAATAGCAATATGACCAGAACAAACCCCTATGTATCAAATTAACCAAATGTGAACAGTCTGAATGTACCAATCAAAAGACATAGAATGTCAAATTGGATAAAGAAGCATGATTCATCTTTCAGCCTCCTTCAGGAAACCCATCTCACTGCAAATAATACCCACAGGCTCAAGGTAAAGGGCTGGGGAAATAGCTTCCCAGCAAATGAAACAAAAAAGAGCAAGCAGTAGCTATTCTTATATCAGACAAAACAGACTTTAAGCCAATAAAAGTTAAAAAGAACACTACATAATGATAAAAGGCTCAATTCACCATCAAGAAATATCCATCTTGAGTATATATGCACCCAGCCTAGGAGCTCCAAGATTTATAAAACAAATGCTATCTAAACTAAGAGAGAACATAGACCATCATATAATTATAATTGGAAACTTTAACATCCCATTAACATCCTTAGACAGATCACTGAGACAAAAAAACTAACAAAGATATTCAGAAACTTAACTTGACAGTCATCTGGATCTAGTAGACATCTACAGAACACTTGACAGTGTTCTCACAGAATATACATCCTTCTCATTAACACTTGGAACTTACTCCAAGATTGACCACATACTGAGGCATAAAGCAAGCATCAACATATTTCAAAAGGTAGAAATCATACCAAGCATCTTCTCAGACCACAGCAGAATTAAAATAAATATCATCACTAACAGGAACCCTTCCCTGAAAACACACAAATATATAGCAATTAAACCTAAAGGACTTTTGGGTTAACACAAAAATTAAGACAGAAATAAAAAGATTCCTAGAAGCAAACAAAAACTAAGACACAATATACCCAAACCTCTTGGATACCATAAAAGTGGTTCGGAGAGGGAAGTTTACAACATTGCCCGTACATGTCAAGAAAATACAGGAGGCCAGGCTTGGTGTAATCCCGCGCTTTGGGAGGCCGAAGTGAGTGGATTGCCTGAGCCCGTAAGTTCGAGACCCACCTGGGCAACTTGGCGAGACCTCATCTCTACAACAAATCAAAAATTGGCCGGGTGTGGTAGTGCGCGCCTGTAGTTCCAGGTACTTGGAAGGCTGAGGCAGAAGGATTGCTGGAGCACAGCAGGTCGAGGCTGCAGTGGCCGGGAATGGCCACTGCACTCCAGTCTGGGTGACAGAGTGAGACTCCAACTCAAAAAAAAAAAAGAAAAGAAAGAAAATACAGGAATCTCAAGTAAACAGTCTAACAGTGCACCTAAGGGAACTGGAAAGACAAGAGCAATCCAATCCCAGAATTAGTAGAAAAATGGAAATCATCAAAATAGAATCATAACCAAATGAAATACAGACCAAAAAAAAAAAAATCATACAAAGGATCAATGAGAAGGCAAGCTGGTTCTTTGAAAGGATAAATAAGATTGTTCGAATCATAGTCACAGAGAGAGAGAGAGAGAGAGCGAAAGAGAGAGAGAAACAGAGAGAGAATGAATGAATTTGAAGAAAACAGAATTAGAAATGAAAACGGTGATGTTTCTTTTGGTGAAGAATAGAGAAGTTTCTTTTAGAAACTCTAGAAGAAATGGAGGAATTACTGACATCACATAACCTGCTAAGATTGAATTGAAACAGGAAGAAATTGAAACCCTAACAGATCAATATCGATTCAGTAATAAGAAACCTCTCCACAAAAAAGCCCTGGGCCAGATGGTTTATCAGCTGAATTCTACAACACATGTAAGGAAGAACTGATACCAATCCTCTTAAAAGTATTTTGAGCAATCAAGAAGGAAAAAATTCTCTCTAGCTCATTCTCTGAAGATAATATCTTGATATCCAAAAGTGGCAAAGACACAACCAAGAAAGTAAACTTCAGGCAAACTTCCCTGATAAACATAGATGCAAAATTTTTCACAATATTCTGGCAAACTGCATCCAACAGTACATTTCAAGAGTTACCCATGATTACCAGATGGGCTTAATTCCCAAGATGCAAGGCTGGTTCAACATATGCAAATCAATAAATATAATCCACTACATAAAAAGTATAAAACCCAAACCACATGATTATCTCAATAGACACAGAAAAAACATTCAATAAAATCCAACCTTTCTTACGGATAAAAACCATCAAATACCTAGGCATTGAAGGAACATTTCTCAAAATAATAAGAGCAATCTCTGACAAACCTGTGCCAACATTATACTTAACAGACAGAAGCTAAAAGCATTCTCCCTAAGCACTAGAACAAGACAAGGATGTCCACTCTCAACCCTCCTATTTAACACAGTACTAGAGGTCCTACCCAGAGCAATCATTAGGAGAAATAAATTAGGTGTATTCAAATAGGAAAAGAGAAAGTTAAATTTTCCAGCCTTTGCAGACAATATGATTATATACTTAGAAAATCCTAAAGAGTTTGTCAAAAATCTCCTCACTGTTAAATGACTCCAGCAAAGTCTCAGAATACAAAAGCAATGTGCAAAACTCAGTTGCATTTCTATACACCAATAACAAGTAGGATGAAAACCAAATTTTTAAAAGCCTTTTCAAAATAGTCACACACAAAAATATCTCAGCAATCATCTAACCAAAGAGGTGAAAGATGTTTACAATAAGAGCTACAAAATACTTCTTAAAGAAACCAAAAACAACATAAACAAATGGAAGAACATCCCATTCTCAAGGATTGGAAGAATCAATGCCATCATGACATCCATTCTATGAACAGCAATCTACCAATTCAATGCAATTCCCACCTAACTACCAGCATTGCTTTTCTACAGACCTAGAAAAGACAACATAAAAATTCATAGGAGAGCAAAAAAGAATTCAAATAGCTAAAGAAATCAGCAAAAAGAAGAAAGATGAAGGCATCACCCTCCCAAGTTTGTCAAACTTTCCTACAAGTCTACAGTAATCAAGACAACATGGTCCTGGTACAAAATAGACATATAAATCAATAGAACAGGACAGAGGATCCAGAAATAAAATGATGTAACTTCAACCAACTCATCTTTGACAAAACTGACAAAAACAAACATGGGGGAAAGGAAATCATATTTATCAAATGGTCCTAGAAAAGCTGGCTAACCACACACGCAGAAGAATAAAACTGGATTCCTACCTATCACCATATACAAAAATTAACTCAAATGGATCAAGGACTTAAATGTGAAGCCTCAAACTATAAGAATCTTCGAAGAAAATTTAGAGAACTCCCTCCTGGACATCAGCCTAGGCAAAGAATTCATGGCCAAGTCCCAAAGCAAATGCAGCAAAGTCTAAAATTGACAAGTAGCACCTTATCAAGCTAAAAGGTTTCGCACAGCAAAAGAAATCATCAAGAGAGTAAAGAGAATACTCACAGAATGAAAAAATATATTTGCAAGCTGTGCATCTGATGGAGGTCTAACACCCAAAACCTATAAGGAATGCAAATGAATTGGCAGGAATAAAATTAATAATCTCATTTTAAAAGTAGGCAAAGGACATAAGCAGACACTTCTCAAAGGAAAACATACAAGTGGCCAACAAATATGTGTAAAAATGCTCAGCTTCACTAGTGAGAAATGCAAATCAAAACTACAATAAAGTAACATCTCACACCTTTCAGTTTGGATATCATTAAAAAGGCAAAAAAAAAAACCAACAGGTGTTGGTGAAACCGCAGAGAAAAGGGAAGGTTTCTATAGTGGATGGGAAGATAATCTAGTTCAACCACTTTGGAAAGCAGTGTGTTTATATAGCTTAAATCATATTAAAATATTAAGATATAAGAGCCAGTATACATTACAGTTGAATATTATCTGCATGAGCCAAAATACAATATTAATTTTTATCAGTGTCAATTCTGTGTGTGCAATTTTTAAAATATCTTTCTCTCATAATAAGATAGTGTGATAAATATGCTTTATATTTATTTATTTATTTGCATATACCATCTCACTCTGTCACCCAGGCTGGAGTGCAGTAGTGCAATCATAGCTCACTGTAATCTCAGTCTTCTAGGCTTGATTGATCCTTTGCCTCAGGCTTGTGAGTAGCTAAGACTATAGGCATACGCCAAAATGTCCAACTATTTTAATTCTTCTTTTTTTTTTTTTTTTAAGAAACACGGTCTTGCTATATTGCCCAGGCTGTTCTCAAAGTTGTGGCCTCAAGTAAACCTCCTGCCTTGGCCTCCCAAAGCACTAAAATTATAGGCATAAGTCACCATGTCAAGATATTTTTAATTTTGTGATGATTTAAGTGTTTCTGTCCTTAAAAAATGATTATAAACAAAAATCCTTATGTTTTGTCCTGCTTTATTATAAAAGTAGAAAATTACTAGATTTTCCTTTATATCTTATAAAAAATAAATTTTTAAAAAAGTTGTTTACTATTATTGACTTCTTTCTTTTAACATAAAACAAAAAAATACTGTTTATCAATACTTATGATTAGATCAGTGGTAAACTGACAATGATTTTGCCTTTCAAGAGACATTTGGTAATGTTGAGATAATTTTGGTTACCACAACTGAGAAAGTGCTACTGACTTCTACTGGATGGTGCTAAATATTTTTAGTACTCTTCACAACAACAAATTATTGACTCAAAATGTCAATAGTGCTGAAGTTGATAAATACTAAGTTGAATTCTGGGTGTTATTCCTAAGATAATATAAGACATGATTAAAAAATTATGTGTGTAAAATTCTCCTTCTGTGATGTATATAAAATCAGAAAGTTTTAAAGTATTAATCAAATTAAATGTATTAATCAAATTACAGTTATGCATTACTTTAAAAACTGAATGCTTTTCTGTATCAAAGCAATACAGAAATATAGCCTTAACAAAAACAACTTCATAACTTGACTCATCTAACTTGCAGACTCAATTCTCAGTAAAAAAGCTTTCATCATATTGCCAAAAGAGAGGCATTCTTTGATATACTTAGAATTTTCAACAACTGATTTATGAACTTATTTTTGCTTTTATTTTCTTCTTATAGCAAAATCATTTGTTTATGAAAGATTTTAGTATTTCACTAATCTAGCCTCTAAAATAATACTTAATAAATAGGAACTTTGGTGGATAAAGGATAGAAAAAATGTCAAAAAGGTAAATGATTCATTAAAAGCAAGGCACTTCTGTTCTCATTATAGACTACTGCATAATCACTAGAAGTTTTAGTGTCTTATTTGTAAATTTTAACACTCCTCCTTCCTTTTTATTCCTTTAGTGTTTATATTTTCATATACTTTTTTGAAATCTGTAAACTTTATGGCCTGAATACATTAATAAAGTTCTTTGTAACTATTAAAGTTCATCACTTTTTTATTTGTATTTTCTTAACTGCATTTAAAAATGTTTCATGAGTAATAGTGAATTATCTTATCTGATGAATCAGAATCTTGATGAAATTGATAGAATTTGGTAAACATAAAATTTTAGCTATTTTAACATACAAATTTTAAACTATTAGAGTTTAATATTTAGAGTTTTATTTCTTTAGCTTGGTGACTTACTTTACTTTAATTAAATTGCTTTACTGCTTTTCCTGAATACATTTTTTTATTTTTTTGAGTAGGAGTCTCACTCTGTCACCCAGGCTGTAGTGCAGTGGCATGCTCACGACCACTACAGTCTCGACCTACTGGGCCCAAGTCATCCTTCTGCCTCAGTCATTCAAGTAACTGGAACTGCAAGCATGCACCACCATGCCCAACTAATTTTTTTATTTATTGTGGAGACAAGGTCTCACCAATTTGCCCAGGCTAGTCTTGAACCCCTGGATTCAGACAACTCTCTTGTCTCTGCCTCTCAAAGTACGGGAAATACAAGTGTGAGCCATCACATCCAGCCCCTGAATAAATTTTAAAAATTATATGTTTCAATTAAAATCAATTATAAAATGGAGAAGGTTACGAGGACATTGACATTTCAATAATTGTATATTATACAATATCCTTGAAAATTTAATTATAAGATTTCAGATTTAGTTAATAAGTCATATAATCATAAAAACATCAAATGTATAATTCACCATACACTAATTAAGACTAATAGATCATGATACAAAATTTTGAAAAGCATTAATTCAGAATGTTTATATAAAATTGTATTATATTCAAATGCAATGGCAACCAAGAATATATGCCCTTTATACCTTTTATGGTGATTTTGCCATATAATTATTTGGTTACCATAATTTTTGCTTCAAAAAATTGATAAAAATTATTTATTTTATTTATCTACTTTTGTACCTGAAATATTTTCCCAGATAAGTCATCTCCAGCAATAAGGACTTTATAAATTCTACTTTTATAGAAAATTTAATATTTTACTCTTCCATAGAAATAAACTTTAATTTCAATCTGTTTTGGGAAAGATAAATTCCTATATATACATATTCTTTTTAATACAGCACATATTAATAATAATTATATATAATTAACTGTACCCTATTCAAACAAGTGAATCTACAATATATGAGAAAAATTGTGAAATAGAAAGGGTGGTTTAATAGTATTTTAATGTGAAAGTGATGGCCTATTTGCAAAAATTCTGCAAGACCAAATAGCATTTTCTACTCTTTCTGAATTAAAAGTCTCTAATAACTATAACAAAATGGGCACTACAATGGATAATTTTATTTTTTTTTAAAGCATGCAATTTAAATCTTTTATAGTTAATCCATGTAGCAGAAAAGGTTCGTGCTTAGGGAGGGCCCATCTGGCCTCTCCACAAATGGTAAGGTTTGTACATATGGACCATAACGTATGCATAGTAGCAGAATCAACCCCTGCAACTAAATAGTAATTAGCATAGGGCAGGTTTTTATGGCTACTAGCACACTAGCAAGTCCTTGCTGACCTACATCCAAGTGGACATATGATTTCATAAAATGGGTAGTTTCTTTCTCAAGCATTTATTTGTGTGCAAAAATGTAGGATTTGTTTAACTGCCGCCAACTAAAGAACTGAGACCCATATGTTACCCCATAAACTTACCGGTTAGCAATTTGTTATAAGCAAGATGCAAATATTATGGTAAGCATTCAGAACATTTATTCAATGAACCTTATGTTGTAAAGGGAAACAACAGTATGTCAGAAAATTTTGTAATCACGATTTCACCACTGGGCCCATTTTATGTGTAATTCAATGTTTCTAAATTCTGCAATTTTCAATTAGACATATCAAGGTCAAGAGAGTTTTGAAAATAAAGTAATAAATGATTCAATTTGGCAGGGGGAGAAAAAAATTCTATGAGAGCCTAAAGTGATTGTACAATGTTTAATTTTCAGTAGTTCACAATAGACGTATTAGGTATGTCAGACAGAATACACTCTTGAATATATGGTCAGCTTTTGCTTGCATATGCATGCGATTTAATGAGGCATCAACACATGGGGAGCTTTAGACTATAGATAGGTCAAAGAATTGTAGAAATTAGCTTTAAATCAAAAGTTTAACAAATATGTATATGTCTAAATGTAGTTAATATAGACAATAATATAGTCCAGGTATAATTTGAGTCTAGCTATTTTAGTCTAGGTGCAAAGATATGAAAAGATGGATAATTTCTTAAAATTTAAGAGTTTTATTTTTGCCAACACAAACCACATCTTTAGAATGAAAAATCAGGAACTATATAATGCAATAAGAATTTAAACACAAAATATACTATAATTTTGAGCACTAAATTCTAGTTTTAGCTAAATCTCTCCTCTTGCTTATAAATAGTCAAGAAAAGTTGCCAGTGCTTTTCACTCAATTTTGACATGTAAAAAATGGAAAGAAAATATAGTAGACTTTTAAATCAATCATTATTCTTGGCATAACATTATATCTATTTATGATTATTATAGATATTAATATAAATAATATTAATGTAGATCAATGTTACCCATTAAGTTTTAGACTCAAGAAAATATTTATCAAAAATTTCACTTTTATCTTAACATCTTGAAAATTTTGCTGTATAAATTAAGATTCTCTCAGTTCCAAGTGTTATAAAACCTAATTTATAATAGCCTAAAAATAAAGTTCACTAACTCACATATCTTCAAGAATAATTCCAACTTCAATCATGGCTTAATCTCAGAAAATGCCATAATTTTTTTTTCTTTTTTTTGTTTGTTTGTTTTCACCTAAATTTTTTAGCTCTGTCTTCTTCCATGTTGTCCTTATTATAGGCTACCAGCTCCCTACATAATGGTGAGATGGCTATTGGTACTCCATACTTCACATCTCCACTTTTAAATACAGTGGAAGAGCTTCTGTATCTCATACACCCCAACAAACATCCCCTTTTATCTTAAAGCCTTTTATCATCCATGGGTAAGAAGTATGGCACATATATATATATGCTGTTCATTTCTATATCTTGTGGTTCTAGAATACTGCCTGGCACATATCAGTCATGCAATAATTTTTAAATGAGTGAATAAATGAATACATAAATTGTGTCTAAACAGTATGGTTGAAATAGAAATGGATGATTTCTTAAATAAAAATTTGGTCTGTTGTTCCAACTAGTGCAGATGAATGAGGAAGCTAGAGCAGCAAATACTAGACATCCAGTCTAATATGTCCAACATGCAGAAGGTGAAATTTGCCTTTGTCTAGGTGACCTTTGGAAGAAATGCTATGCTTCTAAAACTTTATTTTGCGGTTGCTATAGTGGTCACTAACAATGTTTCTTGAAAATAGTTATTTCGATTTGTAAGACAATAATTTAAATGCTAATTTTTCAATATATTAAGCAAAATGAGAATTTTTATGTTAAAACACTAAATAAATGATATTACTTTATTTTATTTTTCTAGAAAGCTTACACTCCCCTATACCTAATATAACTAATTTGGTAGCAATGTATTGTCCAACCAACACATAATTAGAGTTCTTAACACTTATATCACCAAGGGATCTTTGTATTAGTTGTTCATGGTATTCTGTGAAACTCATCCATAAAATACTTTTGAACTATTGATGGCTATGTCAAGGTGTCATGGGTTACATGGAGCTTCAGAGTTAAATCCAGAACAGATTTCATGAATTTGTTTCTATTACCAGAGCAAAAGACCTTATTTACTTCACTATATTATATATGTGAGTACTTCACACAAACATGTGATGCTAATATTAGCCTTGGAGACTACCACAGTAAAACCTGAGTGGAGTTATAATATCATTTTTGAGATAAATAAACAAGGCCTTAAGCCTGATCAAGAAAATTTTATTTTCTCTTAAGTTTTCTTGAGTAATGATTATAGATATTAAAAAACTATAAATATATTCACTATTTAGAACAAATTTTACTATATATACTTATAATTTCAAGAAAATTAAATAAATTAAGCATAAGTATTTGTATGATTATATATTTAATAAGAAAATGTATGAAAGCACTTAGCATAATTATTGGCACAGAAAATGCTAATAATTGTCTATGTTAATATTTATTATTATTACTATGCCATAATTCTTTCTAGAAAGAGGAATATAGCTGATTTAAACTTACAAAAAAAATGATCTGGGTGCAATCTGTCTTCTTTTGGCAATTTTGGAGGCTAAGGCAAGAGAATCACTTGAGCCCAGCAATTGAGAACAGTCTAGAAAACATAGCAAGTCCTCATCTCTTAAAAAAAACAAAAAATTATAAAAAGCCAGATGCAGTGGCTCATGCCTGCAATCCCAGCACTTTAGGAGGCAGATGCCTGAGCCCAGGGGTTCAAGACCAGCCTGGGCAACTTGTGAGACCTCATATCTACAATAAATCAAATTTAATAAAATTAGTCGGGCATGATGGCACATGCTTGAAGTTCCAGCTACTTGGAATGCTGAAGTGGAAGGATCTCCTGAGCCCAACAGGTTGAGCTGCAGCAGCCATGAATGTGCTACCACACCACACACTGGGAAACAGAATAAGGATCCAACTAAAAAAAAAAAACAATAACAAAAAATTTTCTCAATGCTATCTACTGTCCCCAAATGTTTTATTCATTTTTCCAAAGGGAGACACTTTTGCCCTCCTACCTGACAGAGAAGATATCTGTCAATAAACATTTTTCCTCTCCATCAACATGATATCTACCCAAGTCTGGAAGTCAAGGCTACAATAGAATTTTTAACATTCCCTCAACTTCTCATACTAATATTAAGAATATTACCCGTATAGTATTTGCATTGTAATTATCACCTATATTGCCTATATTCTGCTTTTAGAAAAAATAAACTAACAAACAAAAACTTTACCCATCTATAAAATGATTCATATTTGTCTTGATCATATACTCAGTTTAGGGACCTCCAACTTAATAAAGATGCTTTATTAGTCTGCTTGGGTTGTTATAACAACATACCACAAAATGGGTGGCTTAAATCACAGATACTCATTTCTCACAGTTCTTGGCTGGGAGGTCCAGATCAAGATTCTAGTAAATTTGGGTTCCAGTGAGGACCTTCTTTCTGTCTTGTAGAGAGCCATCTACTTGCTGTGTGCTCACAAGGCCTTTTCCTTGGTAGGTGGAGCTGGAGAGACAAGGAAATCTTATGTCTCCTCCTTTTATTTAAGAACATTAAGTCTATCACCAGCCTCATGATCTAATCTAACTCTATATACCTCATCTCCAAATTCTATCACATGGGGATGAAAACTTCAACATGTAAATTTGGGATCCCCCAAATTTACAAACATGCACTCATGGCAAAAATTAAGAAATAAGCAGACTTCAATAATAAAAAAAGATGGTGTTGAGAAAAAGGAAATGAAGGAAATAAAGGATGGGAAGAAGGGAAAGAAAGAGAGGGAAGGAAGGAAAGAAGGAAGGAGGGAGGGAGAGAGGAAAGAAAGAGAAAGAAAGAAAGAAAGAAAGAGAGAGAGAAAGAGAGAAAGAGAGAGAGAAAGAAAGGAAGGAAGGAAGGAAGGAAGGAAGAAAGAAAGAAAGAAAGAAAGAAAGAAAGAAAGAAAGAAAGAAAGAAAGAAAGAAAGAAAGAAAAAAGAAAGAAAGAAAGAGGGGGAAAGGATTTCTGAGGGTGGGAAGCAGGGAAATATGGAAGAAGATAAATAAAAAGAAGTATCCCACATCTTTAAAATTAAAAAATTGAATCAAATAAAAAAGAAGAAGAAAATGTCACTAAACTTTATAGTGTATAACAGAAAATAAGTACACAAAGCCCTTCACAAATATACTGTTTTAAAAATGTTATTCTTTTATAACAAAAGAATGCCACATAGTGTGCTTTCCTGTGTATAAAAGAGTGGTTTCAAAAGGTCTTACATGTGTAAATTTTTCTTTTATTTTTACTTGTTATAGTATTATTGGAGTTAACCTCTGACTATGGCTTTCTATTCCTACTTTTGGGAAGCTTGACACCGGTTTTGAAATTGAGTCATCCAGGGTTTCTTCCTACAAACCGTGCCTCTTTTCTTGTTTGTCTTAGATGCTAATTATAAAATGGCCAGCAAACCACTCAATAAATGCAAACTCACATATGTAATTTACATTAATGGATATAATACAATAAAAAGCAAAGATTTGAGGCTTTCAGACAAATCTCATTCCTGAGCAAGATTATTACTTTTCAGAAAAAAACATTTGTGACTCATAAAAATGCCCCTAAAAAGGGGGTATTTGAGTTTAGGCAGAAATACGTTTTTTAGGTTGTATCCTAATCAGAAGATTTTTTTTTTCTTGCCTAAATTTGCAGAAATCTGTAGCATCCTCCTCACCTATCTCTTCCTTTTATACCATGTAGGAGAGGGTATTTGAAAGACTTAATAGAAACTATAATTAATATAGAACAGCTATAGATCATATAGAATATCTATGTAACGAAGAACATCTTTCCTTTGCAATTCCTGCTTGTTTGGAGTTGTGCAATACTGCTTAGGAATATAAAAAAATAAGAAAGAAACTCAAGAGAAAAATATATGCTAATAGTGTAGTGAGACAGTGGCAGAAAGTCTAGCGCTAAAGAGATAGAAATTGCACACAGAAAAGCAAAGAAAATGCAAAATTAATATTATTTTTATTGATTCCAGAAAGTGAGCTGGTGTGGAATGCAAAACCACAAACTATGAGCCGGGCTCGGTGGCTCAGCCTGTAATCCTGCGCCATTGGGAGGCTGAGATGAGTGGATTGCCTGAGCCCGAGGGTTCGAGACCCGCCTGGGCAGCGAGACCTCATCTCTACAATAAATCAAAAAATCAGCCGGGCATTGGTAGCACATGCCTGTAATTCCGGCTACTTGGAAGGCTGAAGCGGAAGGATCGCCGGAGCCCAGCAGGTCGAGGCTGCGGTGGCCGGAAGCGACCACTGCACTCCAGTCTGGGCGACAGAGTGAGACTCCAACTCAAAAAAAAAAAAAAAAAACCACAAACTAAGTTTAGAGACATAAAAACAAGACAACAAAAGAAAGATGTTATCTAGGCTTAAATCAGATGAGCTCAGGAACTTAGTTATTCCTAATTTAAAAGTACCTGTAGATTGATTTCCATTTGATACAACTATTTGCCCTTAAGGTACATATTTTTAAACTTTGTATCATTTATTTCAGAACATGGAGTTTTATCTTTTCTTATTTTTTTTTTAAGTTGGAGTCTCACTCTGTCGCCCAGGCTGGAGGGCAGCCACCGCAGCCTCGACCTGCTGGGCTCCAGCGATCCTTCCGCCTCAGCCTTCCAAGTAGCTGGAACTATAGGCACGCACTACCATGCCTGGCTAATTTTTTAACTTATTGTAGAGATGAAGTCTCGCCAAGTTACCCAAGCGGGTTTCGAACCCCTGGACTCAGGCAATCCACTCACCTCAGTCTCCCAAAGGCATGGGATTACAGGCTGAGCCACCAGTCCCGGCTATCTTTTATTTTCTTACTTCTCATTTACTTCTGAACCCACTCTACTATATTTTCTTCTCAACTCATTTTCTTCAAAATATCATCACTTCTTCACTGAAACTGTGTTCAAGATAGTTTTAATTCCATATTTTATTTGAATTCCAGCATCATTTAGGTTCTATTTACTAACTTTTCAGGGACCAGACTCCTATGATTTTTCTGCTCTTTGCTTCTCCTTTGCAATTTCTTTTACTCCTACCTAATCATAAAGTGTTGAGATTACTCAGTACTTCTTACTTCATCTGACTTCTTACTTCACTAGACAATCTCATTCATTTTTCCATTTTTGATTATTATCTTTCAACCATTTGTTGAAAAGCCTGTCTTTTGTCCATTGTTTTGCTGAATATATTTTTGTGGGTTTATTTCTGGTCTCTGTTTTCTGTTCCACTTATCTATTATTTTACCAACACCATGCTATCCTGACTACTATAGCTTTATTGTAGTAACAGTATTCCAAATTTGCTCTACTTTTTCAATATTGTGTTGGTTATTCTTTTTTGTTTTCTCGTTTGGGTTTTTTGTTTTGTTTTGTTTTGTTTTTTGTTTTTTTGCCTTTCCAAAAACTTTAGAATCATTCTGTTGCTATCTACAAAATAACTTGTTGGTATTATATTTTTAATTTCAAATTCCACTTGTTCATTGTTGGCACATTGACTTTTGTATATTAACTTGTATCCTAAAACCTTGCTATAATTTCTTATTCAGACTTTTCTGGAGATTTAGACTTACATAGCCAACTGCTTACTGAACATTTTTAGTAGTGTCTCACAATTATTTCAAACTTAACCAATCTAAGATATAATTTATCATCTCATTCACATTTTCTTGCCCAACATATTCCTTCTCCTGTTCTTTCTATATCAGCAAGTGAAAGAACCACCCACTTGTATAATCTCTATAAAAAGATATAAACCACAAACACCAGTTTGATCACTGTAGTAGACACTGGCAGTGCTCAGCTCAAATCCCTTAAGGTTACTTTCCTGATCTTGTTTACTTGTGTCCTTCTCTAGGATCCTTTTGCTTTTGTGTCCGATGACACACCTCAATTTTTAAGAGAACTCTCTTTGGACTACTAAAGCCATTTTGCCTGGTGTACAGAAATCCAGAGCTACCTGGGAATACGACCTATAACCAATGACTAGTAATGCAGATTATGATATTTATTTTTACTAGATTTAGTTGGCCTGTTGTATGCTCCCATAATACCTCAAATTCTCTCTTGACTTTGGCACTGTAATCATTATTTATGCAAAGTCCTTCTTTTCCAAGGACTGATTCCACGGAAGGCATGAAGTGTGTGTGTGTGTGTGTGTGTGTGTGTGTGTGTGTGTGTGTGTGTGTGTGGTTGGTTGGTTTGTTTTTTGG